>JAKUBT010000003.1:376791-386840 GCA_030563305.1 Petasospora maesae
CCCCCCCCCCCCCCCCCCCACAAAGGGACAATTGAACAATACTTTTAAGTAGCTGGAGCCACAGAGTGTATACCACTCGGCGCTCTTGACGTTATCTGCCAGGGTTGGGGCGCTGCATTGGTAATCGCCCACTCCGTCGCCCCGCCACCACGCGGCCACTCCGCCATTTTCATCCAGAGCCAGCTTCCCTGCCCCATTCCACATTTCACCGTTCAATCCAACTTTCCTCTCTCTCCCGCCACCGCCAACAGCAGCAGCAGCAGCAGCAGCAGCACTTCCACTACAAGCACACATATATCTACACACGAACAATGGCCAGCTCCAACAGAGACTTCGATATCGAGAAGGCCCAGCAGACAATGCGCCAGGCTTTCGACCTCTTCCAGCTCGGGGCCAGCATGGTGGGCCAAGTCAAGGACGCCACCTCCTCCAAGTCAGGATCTGTCGCCAACAAGAAGGCACGCGCCAAACAGAGTCTCAAGAAGACCCGTGAGATCGTCAACTTCGACTCCGACAGCGACTACTCGGACGAAGAGGAGACCACCCCAGAGGAGGAGCCATCTGAGGAGAGATCCTCGAGATCTGGGGCAAAATCCGTCTCCGCCGATAAGGACTACTATCTCAAGTACTCGGATGACTACATCAACTTCACTGCACTGAACCCGACCACTTTCCATGTTGTTTCCTACTTCTCCAAGGTCCTCGAGTCCAGGGGCTTCAAGTACCTTTCTGAGAAGGAGGAGTGGACCGATTTGACTCCAGGCCTCTACTACACCTCGAGAAGTGGCACCAACCTCGGTGCATTTGCACTTGGCGCCAATTGGAAGCCTGAGTATGGTGCTGGAATCATTGGGGCCCACTGCGATGCCTTGGCGACCAAGGTGAAGCCCGTCTCTAAGAAGTCTAAGGTTGATGGCTATGAGCTCCTCGGAGTGGCTCCATACGCTGGTGCACTTTCGCCAGCTTGGTTCGATAGAGATCTCGGTCTTGCAGGTCGTGTTTTGGTAAGAGTCAAGGACGCTGACTCTCCAACTGGTTCTAAGATTGTTTCCAAGCTCATCGACACATCACCAAAGCCAATTGCCAGAATCTCCACACTTGCTCCACACTTTGGAGCCGCAGCAAACCCACCATATAACCCGGAGACCCAGGCCATCCCTGTCATTGCCTTCTCTCCAGGTCCTGAACCGACTGCCACAAAGGAGGAGGAGAAGTCGCCATTGTATGGCAAACATTCCCTTGAGCTATTAAGATACATTGCGGAACTTTCTGATGCTAAACTCGAGGACATTCTCCAGATTGATCTTGACCTCTTTGACGTGCAGCGTGGTACTATTGGAGGCTTGAAGGATGATTTCCTCTACGCACCAAGAATTGATGACAGAATTTGCTCTTACTCTGCTCTCTACTCTCTTTTGGAATTTGCTGAAAAGCCAATTCCAGATGGTACATTTGCCCAGGTTCTCTTGTACGATAACGAGGAGATCGGCTCCCTCACCAGACAAGGTGCCAAGTCCACGCTTGTGAACTCTATAACCGAGCGTGTCATTGCTTCGCTCTTTGGTGATTCTGAATCACTTGCAAGAGTTTCTTTTGCCAACTCCATTGTTCTCTCAGCAGATGTTACACACTTGATGAACCCTACTTATAAAGGTGAATACTTGGAAGACCATTACCCATTGCCAAACATCGGTATCACTGTTGCCCTGGATCCAAATGGACACATGGCTACCGATGCTGTTGGTCAGACCCTTGTTGAAGAAGTTGCAAGAATCAATGGAGATAAGCTTCAGTACTTCCAGATCAAAAATGGTGCAAGATCTGGTGGTACAATTGGTCCATCCATCTCCAGTGCAACAGGAGCAAGAACAATTGACCTTGGTATTGCACAGCTTTCAATGCACAGTATCAGAGCGGCAACTGGATCAAAGGATGTTGGATTGGGTGTCAAGTTCTTCAGAGGATTCTTTGAGAAGTGGAGAGCCGTCTACGACTCTCTCGGAGATCTTTGAACTAACCTACGTTTGAGATTGGCCACGGCTCAAGGGTCATCGTGATTGGCTGATGAATGATCAGTGGTGGTCACCCACACTACTGTGTACTGTATACCTGTCTACCCAAAAGATGGAACGACACAATAATAGACAAAAGTTCTTTAGCGTGCTGACACCACGCTATAATCATGATTTGCAGATAGTAGTACATAAACTCTCGCTCGCTTGATTACGTAAGCAAAGGGATCCAAAAAGGGCAAAAAGGGGCCAAAAAATAACGACATCTGCAGGATTCGAACCTGCGCGGGTAAACCCAAAAGATTTCTAATCTTTCGCCTTAACCACTCGGCCAAGATGCCTTTTTCGAATTTCTAAGATCTCTAGTTATACCTGACCATATCATCTCTCAAAATGCTATCTCGCCCGCAATTGGATTTTTTGGCTATTTAGCACTATAGGTCAAATATTTGAGTCTTCAATAGTGTAAATTGAAATTTTGGAGGCTTTTGAAGTACGGGATGCTGCTCTAATACCGCTCCAAATGTTTGGTCGAGCTGACATGAGATGATGGCCCCGCGCCGGCACCTGACCCGGCTGGACTGCCAGCATCACGGCCGTTCTGTACGTTGTAAAATCCCCCTCTTGTTCCACTCTTTTGGTCTCGATCTATTTCTGCCACGCTCTGAGAACCAACCACCATGGGTAAAGTCACAGTCATCACTGACATATGTCTCTTCGATCTGGACGGAACACTGGTCAACACGACCGATGCCGTTGAGCGTCTTTGGATAGGTCTCTGTGCAGAGCACGGAGTCAGCTCTGAAGATCTCTTCCATTTTTCACACGGAACAAGAACCTCTGAGGTGATGGCAAAGTTCTTTCCAAAGATCGATAACACTGATAACAAAGCTTCCTTGGCCTTTGACAGAAGCATTGTGGAGAAACATGGAGATCTTGTGAAGGTCATTCCAGGCCATGCACAGCTTCTCAACGCTTTAAACGCCGAAAAGTGGTGTATTGTCACCTCTGGAAACAAAGCACTTGCCTTTAGTTGGTTCACTGGAATCTTAAGTGATGTCAAGAGACCAGATATCTTCATTACTGCTGAAATGGTCACCAAGGGAAAGCCAAACCCAGAGGGATACTTAAGAGGAGCTGAGCTTCTGTGTGAAAACAACAAGATTGACAAGGACACGGTCACGAAAATTGTGTTTGAAGATGCACCTGTTGGTATCAATGCAGGCTTGAATGCTGGAGCAACCGTAATTGGTATTGCTAGTTCCTTCGACCCACAGATTCTTTACAAAGCTGGTGCGTCATACGTCGTGAAGGACTTGACACACGTTAAGGTTGTTGATGGTGACAAGATCTCCTTGGAGCTCGATATCGTTGACAAGGAGTGAACTTTGAAATTAATTTGCATAAATAGAAGCTTATCTCAAGAGTTACTCCAGTAGTGCTGGGTTATAGGCTACTTTCAGTAAACTTGGTAGTTCTGCATGTGCGAATAGCGTTCAATTATGTATAAACCTCTTAATCCATCGATAACTCGTCTCTCTTTTGTTCTCTGTCAAGCACATACCTCTCATAAAAATGGAACGACTCAAATCCAACCTCAATCATGATCAAAATGATTATGATCCATTCAAGTCGTGTCCCTTTCTCTTCATTCAGCGTCTGTAATAATGCTCTTGATTCATCAGTCGCATAGTCCAGCTTCTTGTTCAAGATAGAGATTCTTGGAGATATATCAAGTATGTTGGATATAGCCCTGTAGATACGTTCCAAGTTTGGTTCACTCCAGTACAGATCTGGAATCTCAATCAGTTCGGAGTATAGATTCAACTTTCCTCTGAGTAGAAACAGTCTCCCTGTTGATCTCAAAAGATCTTTCTCAGTTACAGTAAGCATTTTTCCAGTAGAAAGTCCTTCCGTCAGTTTCCTTGTTGCTGTTATATGTCTTTCCAGTGCATTCTCCAGTACTGCGAGACGAGTAGATCGGGAAAGACCAGAAGAGAAAGCCGCCTTGTCCAGTAATGATTGTTGTGTATCAAAGCTGTTAATCAATATGGTTTCGGAAATGACATGGCTTTCAACTCCTGATGGTTCTGCAAATTCTATATAGTCCATGTCCTCGGACTCTGGATAATCGTACTTTGAAATCATGCTATCTTGGAACAAAGGTAGCACCTTATCTTTCAAGTCTTGTTCTTCAACTCCCCAACCCACGATGGATCCTGACTCCAACACCAGAACATCATGCTCCCCCCTGAACTTGAAATGAAGAATTTCATTTGGAACAAAAACCTGTATACCTAAAGAGTTCTTTCGTAAAATGTTTGTGAGATTGTACTTCTCGCAAGTGGTAAAAGTTGTCACGGGTAACACCGGATGCGTGGCCTTCAGTTTCTCCAGGTACTCGGATGGTTTGTCATGCTTCCATACAAGTCTCTTGGCACGTCTTAACGTTTGCGATGTCGTCTGACGAGTTGTTTTGGGGGTCTTCCGTTGTGTTATGGATGTGGAGTTCATGCGGAGATGAACTAGCTTCAGGGGAAAATTGGATAGTTTAGTATCTAGCTGTGTTGATAGGCTCCTAGCTGTCCTGAGCGGCATAAGCGAATGTGCTTTGGGTAGAGATGGCATCCGTATGAAAGATTGTGGTGGTCGAAAGAGAGAGACGGTAGTCATCCCTTATATCACGTGCTGTAAGTGGTAGAGTAACATGCGTACTCGTTATAAGTAGTAGTAGTAGACTTTCCGGCACTGGAGTCTAGCGGGTGCCCCGGGCTGGGCGAGTTCGCGGTTCGCCACCACTACTTCGGCCATGACAAAAAAAAAAAAAAAAAAAAAAAAAACACTAAACACCAAGTTACCAACCGACTTACCATTTCTATTCCTTGTACATATCCATATCTCAGAATTCGTTTTTAGTCAGCTATATTAGGAGGTATTCTGTTGAACTCAGCCAGTGTTGTTTAGGCTTTTAAAGGCCCACACTCACAAGAAGATACGGCCTCTGAAACTTTTGAAATACGAACCACGCGTTCGTATCGTTTTCTCAGTGAGCTTCCAGGCGTACAATAGAGATGCTTGAAGCTTGAAGGGTTTGACGAATCAAGAGACAAGACAACCGTTGACTTTCTACTCCCAAAAGAGGTGGCTTCTTTCTAGCGATGCTACGTGTTTCAATATACATGGGCTTGAGCAGTTGGGCTTTCCCTCTTTTCTCATCTGTGAACAATATATGTAGTCGCGGCGGTAACGCGCCACAACGTAGTGACATCAATTTAATACTGATTCCTATGTAGAATTTATGTCAAGTATTTCAAGCGAAGAGTTCATGAGCAAATAAATGAACAGTGTGGTCTTGGTAGCGGCGTAGCGCACATTATCATCATCTATGTCGACACGTCGCTAGACTCGCTACGTAGCAGAGATGAAGTTCTGGGTGACACGGTAGCACAGTACACGCGGGTCATTGAACCTTGATCCTTCACTGCTTCAGCTTCAAATGACAGGTCTCGGGTTTAAATTGCAATTAGCATATCATGGTCACCTGAAACCGGGAATCCTTTGAATCCTCTGTCATATTGATTTGTAAGTTACCATGCTGAATCACGTAGTGGACTGCCGTACCTATTAAACTGCAGTCATGGTAGAATTCATGTAGCAGTGGCCAGTTGGCAGTATAGTAACATTGATAGTAGTATGGAAATATGTATAGTTGAAGTTGGAGCATTTTGAATTTCTGCTTTCTCGCCTCCAGTCCTCAGGTCTTGAGTTTCAAGACGGGGAGCTGAGTCGAGAGGTCGAGAGTCTGCTTTATTTACATATTTCCGCATTGGGAACAGTAATTATCTGCGCGAAGAGCTCTTGCACGTGAAGATTGTATTCATTCTGGCCGCGCATGTTGCTATTTAACGCGTTTTGAGTTGGTCCGTGAGATGTTATATTGTATTAGTCGTGGATGAGCGTGATACTGTGTGTTTTGGGGTACCTGAACTCTCCTAGTGGCGCTGGAGGAGTGCTTCGTAGCTGTTTTTAGGCGACGCGGTGTCGCTGTGTTGTATTCGAGTTTCGCGGGGCCGCGAGGCGCGAGGGGCGAAGCCCAGCCAGATCATGGGCCATGGCCCCATGGGCACTATAAATACAAAGCGGGTCCCAACTGGACCAAAAGATAAACACCAAGTCGGCCGCTCTCCTGAGAAACACCCCAGAGGCTACCTGAAACGCCTTCTATCACAGGCTCGTTAAGGTAAGTCCATTCTCTCGCAACTCGCTATAACTGCCAAGTTTCAACCTTGTTCGTGCTACTAACAACAGAGTAGCGAAATCAAAACAAAAAAAATCTGGACGCTGCCGCCCAATTTCAGCTGTTCACGCTCACACGCCCAACATTCGTTACGTGTCTGACTTCAGTCTAACCCTCTATCACCTGTCAAGGTACTGCCTAACGCCCACAGTACATCCCGAACTGTCACTCACTGCACGCCACGAACTGCCACGTTAATCGAACAGCACATCGTTCAGATTTCGCATAGCCGCCCACCTGATACATCTATTGGCCCTTCAACAACAACTCGCCCCACCCTTCCACCATTGAGGAAACAAGAGGACTCACATGTGTGGTATTTTTGGTTACGTCAACTATTTGGTTGAAAAGAACAGAGGCGAAATCGCCTCTACCTTGATTGAAGGTTTACAGAGATTGGAGTACAGAGGTTACGACTCCGCTGGCTTGGCCATCGATGGAGACAAGGCAGATGAGACCTACATTGTCCGCCAGATTGGCAAGGTTGCTCAGTTGAAGAAGGAATACCAATCAAAGGGATTTGACGAACAGGCTACTTTCGTGTCTCATGCTGGTATTGCCCACACCAGATGGGCCACTCATGGTCAACCAAAGGTCATCAACTGTCACCCGCAAAGATCCGACGTTAACAACGAATTCGTGGTCGTCCATAATGGTATCATCACCAACTACAGAGAGTTGAAAACATTGTTGGAAAAGAAGGGCTTTGTTTTTGAGTCCGATACTGATACTGAGTGTATTGCTAAATTGTTCAAGCACATCTACGACACCAACATCAAGAATGGCAACGAACCAGACTTCAATGATTTGATGAAACAGGTTGTCTTCGAAATTGACGGCTCTTATGGATTGTTGGTCAAGTCCATTCACTACCCTAACGAGGTGGTTGCCACTAGAAGAGGATCTCCGTTGCTAGTCGGTGTTAAGACCGAAAAGAAGTTGAAGGTGGACTTTGTCGATGTCGAATTCCCAGAAGTTGAGCATGAACTGTCTCCAGTTCAGAAGGAGAAGGATGCTGCTCAGCTCGGGCTCTTGCCAGTTGCCCAAGGTGAAAATGGCCTCAGACACTCCCAGTCTAGAGCATTCTTGAGTGAGGACGGTATGCCGCAGCCAGTTGAGTTCTTCTTGTCATCTGACCCATCTTCGGTCATTCAACACACCAAGAAGGTCCTATTTTTGGAGGATGATGATATTGCCCACATTTACGACGGTGAGTTGCATATTCACAGGGCTAGAAAGGATGATAATATTTCCGCCACCAGATCTATTCAAACTTTGGAGATGGAGTTGAACCAGATTATGAAGGGCCCATACAAACACTTCATGCAGAAGGAAATCTTTGAACAGCCGGAGTCTACATTTAACACAATGAGAGGCCGTATGGACTTCCAGAATCGTACTGTTACACTCGGTGGCTTGAAAGCTTGGTTGTCTACCATCAGAAGATGCAGAAGAATTATAATGATTGCATGTGGTACATCGTATCATTCTTGTTTGGCTACAAGAGCAATCTTTGAGGAATTGACTGAGATCCCAGTCAGTGTCGAGTTGGCTTCTGACTTTTTGGATAGAAGATCCCCCGTCTTCAGAGATGATACTTGTATCTTCGTCTCCCAGTCCGGTGAGACAGCTGACTCTTTGATGGCTTTGCAATACTGTTTGGAGAGAGATGCAATCACCGTTGGTGTTGTTAACTCTGTGGGCTCATCCATCTCCCGTCAAACCCACTGTGGTGTCCACATCAATGCTGGTCCTGAGATTGGTGTTGCATCCACCAAAGCCTACACCTCTCAATACATCGCATTGGTTATGATTGCCCTTTCCCTCTCCGACGACCGTGTCTCCAAGATTAAGCGCCACCATGAGATTATTGATGGCTTGCAACACATTCCAGAGCAGATCAAAACTGTCTTGTCATTGGAAGAGAAGATAAAGAAGCTCTGTAACGAGGAATTGGCTGACCAGAGATCACTCTTATTGCTCGGCAGGGGCTACCAGTATGCATCCGCTTTGGAAGGTGCATTGAAGATCAAGGAGATTTCGTACATGCACTCGGAAGGTGTTCTTGCTGGTGAGTTGAAGCATGGTGTTTTAGCTTTGGTTGATGAAAAGCTACCAATCATCGCATTTGCCACCAGAGATTCTTTGTTCCCAAAGGTTATGTCTGCCATTGAACAGGTGATAGCTAGAGCTGGCCGTCCAATTATCATCCGTAATGAAGGTGATACAGGCATGAACGTCGATGCAGCTATGGCTGTGTTGGATGTTCCACAGACTGTTGATTGTTTGCAGGGCTTGTTGAACATTATTCCATTACAGATGATGTCCTATTGGTTGGCTGTCAACAAGGGGGTTGATGTTGACTTCCCAAGAAACTTGGCCAAGTCTGTAACTGTCGAGTAAGAAGAGATGCCTGTTCCATGCTTTTGTTACTCAACATTGCCTGCTATTGTACGCTGTTGCATTGTTGATTGGTGACCATGCAAGCAGACGTATTTCGAAGCTTGGGATTCGATTCTAATTTCTCTCCCCTATTTTTGAAGATTCATGACCTTAATGCTGTCTCAATTCTATACCATTTCCATTTCATATAACATGAGACGTAGGTCCCAGCAGAGAATTACTATCGTAGCATATCTTTAAAGCTTCGAAGGACAGAGCGCTAGGCGCCGGGTAAATTTAATATTTTGTAATTGCCTAGGATCGACATACCATGTGTCTTGATTGAAGCCAAAAAGGCATTAAGTTCTAAATACTTGAGCTTCGCTTCAATCAAGACAATCTTCACACTAAATATGAAGGATCTCTAAGAATATTTTTCTTATTTTTCGCAGAAAATAGAGTAATTTCTATCCTTGGAGTATCTTTTTTCCTGTGTACCAAATGGGGCTATTTTTTGCGCCATGAACGATGCGCATTTTTGTCAAGATTGTCTAAAGATAATACACATAGATAGAGAATCTCCTATTTCAAAAGGAGACAACTCACAAACTTCTGGGAAGGCGTGGTTGCCGAGATCTTTGAATTAAAGTATACGCGGGCCTTTTGATGTAGTCCTAGCGAGTGCACACTGCAGCCCCAGCCTCCCAGCTCTTCGGCGGGCGCGCTAGGCTCAGCGGGACGAGGGCGGAGAGACATCAGCGGCCCGCGGCCAGGCATAAACAGAGAACGCCCATGGTCGTTACCGAAGACATTACATGTGATGTGTGATTACTCCTTGGGATACTACACGAGATCTTAAACGGATCACGGCTCTGCAGCCGAGCTAGATGACTAGAAGTTTAATTACTAGTCGGAGCATCATGTTCTTAGTGGTTATCAGCACCACAACTAGGATATTGAGAAATGGGCATCGGACAAGAATATGCCACTGTGAAAAACATCCCAAGGTAAATCCCGGCCTGGCTTTCCATATGAGCACTTAAGAACACCATGGTGCTATACAAATTTGTCCCACGAGGATAGCATCAACACTCTTGTTGAGGTGCAATCTTCTGACCAAATCTGGCTTTCTGGAGAGCTCAGGGCTCTCCCTCCATCTCCAAATACTCCAAAACCGCGCTCATCGTGTAGAGCACACCGAGTTCCATAGATTCCACTTTTCAGACCATCTGTATCTTGTTGTAGGCCCGCACACCACCACGATTTGTATGCGCGCACTGCTTGAGCGCTCCGTCCGCCTGGGGCCCTACCCCACACCCATGGTACAAAGACGGCGGCACAGCGCCAGCGGGCCAATA